>JADDOH010002451.1:0-21095 GCA_016648135.1 Agrypnia vestita | reverse complement strand
AAATATATACGTATAATAACGAATGGGTCATATATCGGATCGTTTCAAAAGAAAAAAAATCACGGATAATAAAAACGATTCACAGAAAAGATCAACAGTTGACCAAAATAAACGGATATTAGAAACAACAATGAACGCAACAACATATTAACGGAACATAAAAACGATTCATTAAAACGTGGAAACTGACCACAATCAACGGACATCAAAACATCAGAACGGACGTCAACAACGGAACGTATAAATGGTTCTAAAACGATTCGTAAAAAAAGTATATTAAAAACAAATCAACGGAAAATATTAACCTACAATAACGAATGGGTCATATATCAGATCGTTAGAAATGATAATAATCACGGATAATAAACATATACGATTCGTAAAAAACGGATATAAAAACATAGCAACGGAAATTGTTAACGTATCATAAATCGTATCGTTAAAATAGGAAAAAAAATCACTGATAATAAAACTTAGACGATTCGTGAAAAACGGATATAACATAGCAACCAAAAATATTAACGTATAATAACGAATGGGTCATATATCGGATCGTTACGAAAGAAAAATAAATCACGGATAATAAAAACGATTCACAGAAAAGATCAACAGTTGACCAAAATAAACGGATATTAGAAACAACAATGAACGCAACAACATATTAACGGAACATAAAAACGATTCATTAAAACGTGGAAACTGACCACAATCAACGGACATCAAAACATCAGAACGGACGTCAACATACAAAGGAACGATATATACAAAGTGATCATAAAAGATTTGTAAGAAACGGATATTAAAAACGTAGCAACGGAAAATATTAACCTAACATAATGAAGAGGTCCTAAATCGGACCGTCACAATTGGAAAAAATTCACAGATAATAAACATAGACGATTCATAAAAAAACGGATATAAAAATATAGCAACCGAAAATATTAACGTATCATAATGAAGAGATCAAAAATCACGCCACGGGAAATATTAACGCAACATAACGTATGGATTATGTATCAGATCGTTATAAAAGAAAAAAAATCATGGATAATAAAAACGATTCACATAAAAGATCAACAGCTGATCATAATAAACAGATATTATAAACATAACAATGAACGACCAAAATGAACCATATAAACGGTGCTTAACAGAAGAAAATTGATTCATAAATAATAAATATTAAATAATACTACAACGGATCATCAGAACAGAACGTTAAGGAAAAAAAAAGATAAATTGAAACATGAAAACTGACCACAATCAACGGTCCATAAAGAGAACATACAAACGAATTGTAAAAGATGGATCATGAAAAGAAACGTGTGTATAAACAGAACACGAAAATCAAATCATATTTGTTTAACGAATCATAAGACTTAATCATGAGAAACTTAGCTGATATCACTTAAATAATAAACCATAAAACTAAAAGCTTTCCTCCTACATCAAAAGTTTTTTGCGACACTTTGTGGTTACGTTTTCCAAAGACTTTTTTAATTTTATCTCGATAGCTTCGGTTATATAAGAAGGATTTCGTATCTCCATACCTCGCTCGTGTCTAGAATCAAGAAGTTCTGGTAAATAACAATCGAAGAAAAATTTTTCCAGGTTAAGAAGCATTTTTCCGAAAAAATCATCGTCACGTTTTATTCGCTCCACTTTTAGCGGAAAATTTGGTCCTGTCCATATTGCGAAAATACAAAAGTCACATCCAGTTATGTGTAACTGTCCCTGGATTTGAAAATACCAGTCATGTTTTGTATTTATTTCAAAATCGCCATTTTTTCTCAAATTCCAAAATCTTATTTTCTTTTCTTTTATAGCAATATCTGCATGCATTCCTCTTGCACTGTACGGACATTTTATTTCAATGATTGTATTGTTTTTAACCTTTCCATCTGGTGTAGCACCTAAAAATGGATGACAATCATCAAGGTATAAGCCACTTTTCAAAATTTCTACACATTCTTGTAAAGAAAGTTGATTTAATGCCTGCGCTTCGTGACATTTTCCATAACGAACTGAGGGGATATTTAAGTGTTGGCCGAAGAGCATATTTTTAACTAAGGGGCCACAGCTAATGTTAGATCTCCTTTTACAAATTTTACCAAACCAAGAGGCTGTTAATCGATTTCTTCGAATTTCCATCCATTTTCCTGAATGGGACTGTAAAATAGTCGATTTTTCTAGATGTAAACGATCTTCTGTTGTCATTTTTAATGTTTCTAGGAATCTATTTTTAGCTTCAGAAAAAGCATCATTATCCATGTCCGGCTTAACTGCATTATCTCCGTAATCCAAATCCGTAAGTTGTTCAATGTTTTTCATAATTATTTTCCTTTTGATTCTCTTTAGATTTCGGGACTGCTTTCTTTGGCGACTCAACTCCATTCTTTTAGACCAAAAGCCAGGACTTTCACCAAAAACATTTTTATGCATAGAATAATGAGGTCTTCTCGTATTAAATTGAACAACTGCTAAAGAACACCGGCTCTGATATGCTTGTTTTAATGAATAATTTATTCTTTTTCCTCCCGCAACTTTCGCCAGAATATTGTTGAATCTTTCAACCACATTACTGTCGACATCACATATCAAACTTCGTGAATTAGCAGCTAGTGATGATACAACATTCATAACTTTCTCCCATAATTTATATTCAATAAATTCTGGTACGTTATTTATTTCTTCGTTTTCTGCTCTTTTACAAAAATATCCTCTGTCTCCACAAAACGTGTGATCTCCAAATACGTGCCTGGGACCGTTTACGATATCCCTATTTAAATTATTAATTTTGTCCGATAGATTGACGTTTTCATTTTTCCGATATGTTATTGCGCAACGGACACCTGTTCTTAGACGCTTTAGTGAACCGAGAAGAATTTTACGTAACTTTATGGGATAGTGAGTGTCGGTTGTTAATTTCCGTAGTTTATTACAAAAATTCCGTAAAAGATGGTTTCTACACTCAATTTTCTCTACCGAAATATTTCTGTATGGTCTCGCTTTTAATATTTTATTATATGTACTAGAGTCGCCGTCCGCAATTAGCTTTGAATAAATGATCCCATAAGTATCGAGAGACGTTTTGAATCCTTCTACAAGAATTTCTGACTCCATACTTGTTGAGCTGCCGAAATGATTTTTATAACAAGTATGTTGTGGTACTTGAGCATTCATGTTTTCAGCTCGAGCACATACCATGCAATATTTATTTTTTACCTGCATATACAATACCTCTCCAAATCGGTGACCAACAATTGCTGCGGCACCTGACAGAGCAGAATAGTTTGTACCATATGACCTCTTAGACCAGCATCCATCAGCGACTACAGTTATAAGTGGGGTCCCGTCCTCAGTGACATTTCCTATACTTCTTGCATAGTCTGCTTCACGAAGAGCAGCTTCCTTCATTTTAGAGAAGGCGACGTTTTCCCACCAACCGTTTACTGTATTTTGGACTCTACTATATGTTTTACAGGTCATAGCTGGTATTTCCATGGTCTCAGTTAATTGCTGCAAATTTGCAAAACCTATACCAATGCTCATAGCTCCAGATACGGCTGCATGGTTAATATCTAAATTACACTCAATGTGCGAAGACAAGCTCATTTTTAAATTGCACATGTTACATTGCATTTTATACGTAGATTTAAATCCTTTCCTAATTTCATTGTATATATATATAAATGTTTTTAAGCGTGCATCCATATTGATCACAGTGAGAACCAATTTTCTTCAGTTCCTCAAAAACGTGTTGGAAATCAATTACTCGTCTTCCTATTATTTCTATTGGTTCATTTGTTTTCTAAAAAAAATATTTATTAGTATTTAATATAAAAATAATAATTTATTGTGTGTAGTGAGAAATGCAGAGGAAATTTTATAAGACATGATGGTCAGGCAAGTTGTTATAAAGCGTCAAAAGAGGTGGCGAAATTTATAAAAAAAAATTTAATAACATTAATCTCGTTGTTTTCCTAATGTTTTGAAAAGTTTAATTGTTTTACTAAGGAAATAAAATGCCCAAGTACCCAGCGTAATATGACAGAGATGGGCTTTTAGTATTATTCCTTATAAATTAGCGGAAGATATTTTTAAAATTACCTGTAATTTATTATCCGTCTCATCAACACTAATCAATGTTTCGTGCATTATTTTTTTGATAGGAGGTTCGGGTGGACTCCTACTAAAAATTATAAATACAATATTGTAAATATACGGATGTAATAATGTAAATAATATATGTAAATAAAATACAATAATGTAAATATAATTCAAAAATAAACCAAATCCTTAACAATCAAAGCTAAAATCATACAGTACAAAGTATACCGATGCGCAGTACAAATGTCGATTTAAGAAATTTCCCATCCCTACTTCGTCAACGTAAGGCGAAATACAGTTTTTAGTTTCTTAAAAATATCATTAATGAAGTATTAAAAATTGCCAAAATTTTACATGTATACAGGCCAAAGTGTATATATTATATTGTTTTAATAAAATATATAAGTACAATGAAAAAAAAACGTTCAATTCATTCGATAAAAACAGAGAATTTTGACAGAATTTTTGTATTCTAACCTAAAAATATTGTTTGAATACTGTCACCTCGATATTTGAAATGTGTTATAAAATGATTTACCTGTGTTCTTGGGGCAAATTACTTCTTAAACTAATTCCTCTACATGGTAACTTTCGTTTTCTAACATTCTCATAATGCTTACGAGGCATTTTATAAATAATTTTGATAAAACCTCGGGAGCCAACACTTTTCATGCGCAAGCACCGGTGTCCGGTGGACGTCTAAAGAGATGATTTGTTCACTTTTAACGGGATCTGTTACTGAATTATTTCAATTTTTTGCGCATGAGGTATATTTTTTTGAATATTTTTTAATTAATGACAATAGAATTATCTTAATACCCATATAAAATTTAATCAAAAAATATAATCATTTTATGGTTTTTTGGATGTTGCAAAATAGGAGACGGAACGTGAATTTTTATCTTTTTGAAAACGTTGTATTTAACAACCTATCCAAAAATAATAATATGTTTCCCCCCAAACTTTCTGATGAAACTATTTTTATTCAATTTATAAAAAAATATATGGTCTTTGTGTGGAAATATTTCGAGAAAAAGTGTACCAAAGATAACTCTATTGCTAGAAAGATTAAATAGGGCTTCGGGATAATATATTATTTATGATAATAACAAAGTATTTTGTTGAATTTTTTTAAATAAATGCTTTAAGAATGAATGGATCTTTCATTATAAAATTAATTTAATGCATGTTTAGCTGTAATTTTGGCAACAAGATTCGAAAACTTCACACTAATTTGAGTTTTTACACTGCAAAAACGTGAATCATGTACTATGGCGCCTTAATTAGGGTTCATTTTATGATGTACACAAACTTGTGTCCGAAAATCCCACGTGCGCAGGCAAGCAATAGTTTACTGAAGGTCGAGAATACTGGTCATATAACTCCGATTATTGGGGGTTTCCAAAATGTTTATGGTGATAGTTTATTTTATGCAGTTAACTGTATTAACATTTAAAAGCCTAATCAGTTAAAAGCGAATTGTTCTATCCGAAGCATGTTCACTAACACACGAAAGTATCTCTAGGTTCGCGAAAAAGTCGAAATTATCGGCGTCAAAAAATCTGTAAAATCGTCTTCTACAGTTTCATCGCTCTGGTTTATTTAGCTGCCTTTGAAAATAACATCACACAATCAAAAAAATTTGTGAAAAAAGTGAATCCCGGATATAAGGAGTCCCGGCTATAAGGAGCAAATTTAGTCGGTCCCGTCGCGTTCCTTATAACCGAGTTCGACTGTATTAGATGTCGATATAAGGGTATAATTTTTTTTTAAAAAGCTACCTACTTTAGAACAGATATTTCTACATATCTAGCGAGGTAGGTAGTGGCCGAGAGGCTTGTTACATATCGTCCTAATTAATTCGAGTTTACATAGTTAAACATAGTTCGAGTAGCTTGTTGGTGTAATGGTCATGACGCTCGCCTAGTGATCTGATCGGTGGTTCGAGCCCCATTCCACGACATCATCGAGTTAGTCCCATTCTCATAGCACAACCGTTTAGCTTATTTTGAGAATAGTAAGGATATTGATGCGACACGCATTCCGTGTTCGCATCTCTATTTTTTTTAAGAAAAAAAATTTTACTATTTTATTTATTTATTCTTAAAATAGGTAATATAATTAAATTTATATTTCCTAATACATACATTGTAAAATATCATTTATAAATATGTAAAATATCAAATATATTTCTAAATAAAAATTACGTATCACAAAATCTTAGTTTTTTCTTAAAAATTTTCATATTTTTTTCATCTCTAATATCCTCTGGCAGACTCGCATACAACTTCATTCCACTGTACATCACAGAAGTTTGTGATCTTTTTTGTTTCTGAATGGCAATCTTATTGCATTTTTTTTCTTGTACAATGGTCATGTTCAAATGTATTCTTGTGTCCATTAACAATTTTGTATATAAATAGAAGTACATTAAATTTAATTATTTGTCTAAATGTCATTATTTGTAGACTTTCTAACATCAATTTGATTCTTGTTTATCGATTTCTTTTTAGTATTATTCTTAATGCTTTATTCTGGAGTATTGTTAACTTTTCCAATTCTTCTTCATTAGCCAAAAATAGTTTACTGCCGCAGTAGTTGATGTGGGGGACTATTATTGCGTTATATATATTTTTTTCCAAATCTGTTTTAATATATTTTCTGATTCTTCCCAAGAGTGAAAATTCGTTTTGCTATTTTTTTTTTGTTACATAATTAGTGTTCAATGAAAAGTTTAATTTATTATCTATAAGTATTTTATATCAGTTGTTTCTTTGGTTGCTTCCCCATCGATAATTATTGTTGGCGCATCTGGTATTCTCTTATTTCCTATGTTCATTACTTTTGTTTTGTTATGTGTATGTATCAAGCAATGAAATGTCTATTCTTGTCCAACAAACGCAGTTTCATCGGCAATAAAATTGCAATCCGACCAGGGATGAGGGCGACATAATCTAGTATTATATAAAATATGATACGATTAAAATATTATCGATACAAAATCACAAATATTTCATCGTTAAATGTACCCAAATGAAGGACTCGACTCGCGAAACGAGAGTGGAATCGATAGTGCATTGCAATAAGGTCCGCGTTGTTATACTCGAGCCATCATAAGATGGCATTTTTGACAGATCGTAATAGTGTTGTGACACACTTAAAATCATTAACGAAATAATTCAGTCGAAAAAAAAATTCGTCGCACGGTGTGAGTTGAGAAAGTCTTTGTACATAAAAAAGGTTATAGAAGAATAATAAAACACATTTTTCTCAGATAAAAATATTTACTTGAATGTTTCAATCTGATTCATCCCCATTACTATCACTCTCCATTGAACTCTTCGTCGCACGGTTCTATTCACTACATTAGCCCAGTCTGTTTGAGTTGTACATTGACAAGCTTCTTCTAATAATTTTAACATTTTTGATGTCGTAAATGGAGGTTCTGTATTATGCCTTGCTGCATATCCCTTGATTTGAGCCCATATCAATTCAATCGCGTTGTATTCGCAATGGTAAGGCGGTAATCGTATTACTTGGTGCCCATATTCCGATGCGATTTCATCAATGACGTACCGTGATTTTGCCGGCTTGTTTTGTTTTAATAATTGAAGTAACTCCGCTTTCAACATGTCCATATTTGCATCTATGCCATTTTTTTGAAGCCACGCAACGATATCAGCTGTCAAAACCTTACAGTATCTACAATATATAGAGGGATAATAAAGCATTTTACCAAACCTTTATACGTGGTAAAATAGAGCTTACTCAGTTTAAACAATATGGCGACACATGAGAGAAAAAGAGACAAAAAAACATCACCCGGTCTGATTCGTCTTTAATTGTTTTGTAGCCGTTTTCTTTGTCCTCTAATAAAGCCATAGAAAAAGGTCATATTTAGAGGGCACAATCGATATGTCAGATTTGTTGTGTTATTTTGGATACTTATTCTGCGTATTCTACGCATATTATACAGGCAATCAACATCCTATAACATTTTGAATCATTTCGTTCATTCCATGTTTAATGTTGATGGACATCACTACTCTGGCGTTCGCGCAATAAAGTATAGCATTTGTCCTCCAATGTTTAGCTGTCATTAATTACGAAACTTCATGTAAGTCTAAACGTCAAAAGTGCCATCATAGAGTGGCCGTACTGTACTAAGTTTACGTGTTGCGGGGCAATTAGGCGGAGTGTTGCAAGGAGGGACATGAGGAAAATGCACATCGGCGCTGGCTCGGCGCGGACTATCCGCCTTATTGAATAATTTCCCTTATCTGCAGCGCTCCACGACTTACGTGACGGCGCACAAAGGTTGGAAATTAGATTCTGCGCGCGCAAAATTCAAAAATCGTAATAAAAATAAAATATATGCAGCGACATAAATTTACTTCCTTGGGTAATAAAATCCCACTAATAGTTAATTACCTACAATAAACCCCTCGTGTCTGGTCGAGCAGGCAGTGACATGTTGCGAAAAAATAAAGTTGAGTTATTGTCAGTCGGATACGAGTGTTTGTACCAATGTGGTGTGTTTATATTTTTGAATTTTGTTTTTCGAACTATGGAATCGATAAACTTAGGTAACTTTTTTAAATATAATCCACTTTTTAATTCAATTAATATTCTGCAAAGCCACGATTTGTTTTTAACAAAATATCATAATTTTTTTCTGCGTGCCCTAAACTGTATTGATTCTAATTGTTAAAAAACTATCGTTCTCGAATACCTTGGCTACAGATTTAAAATCAATCGCCTGTACTCAGAAATTAATTATTTTCCAGCTCTCGGATTACCAAACTGTTTGGAGTATGGTTAAAGGAGCGAGACTTTTCTAAAGGAAGTAAAAAAAGCTGTTTTAAGGGCGATTAATACAAGGTATAATAAAAAAAAAAGTTAAATAAATACGTCGAAAGAGGATCAATTGTGGACGTCATAAAGAGACAAGCTTAGAATTAAATTTAAAGTGTAGTTAGGTAGTATAATCAAGTTTTCAATACTACATTTATTTTATTTTTTATATCTTTATATTGGTTTATCATTATTATTTAATGGGTATAGAATGCAAATAAACACAAAAATAATTTCGCTCGCTCAGATTGTCTTTTCCGACCACTGTGCGACGCTGCGTTTATAGCTGCACTTAGGTTTCTCTCGGTACCCACTCGCCTTGACCGGGGCGAGCTCCGACACAATCTAGCGAATCTTGCATTTCTGATCAAATTGTCTGCTCTGGGTTATCATGCACTTAGTTAAATTAGTATAAACCACTGCCAGGTTTTAGGTCTACCGGTTTCGAAACTCCCCGTCTCTTCGCCAGGATACCACACTACTACGTTCACAAGACTATACACCACAACCATCATCATCATCACTCTTGGCACTGCGACCCTTGGTGGGTTTTGGCCTCCTCAATAATCTTCCTCCACTCATCTCGGCCTAGTGCCAGCTCTCTCCAGTTCCGAAGCTCCAAGGCAGAGATGTCTTTGAAGACGTTGTCACTCCATCTTAATTTTGGCCTTCTTAAGCCACTTCGCCCTATTGGCCTTGAGTTCAGAAGGGACATTGGTGCTTGATGCTCGGACATTCTCTCCACATGACCCAGCCACCGATGTCTTCCCAGTTTTATAAATTTTGTGACGTTTGGCTCCTTAAATAGAGCCACGACCATAGTATTGTTAAACTTTATTACCGCCATGGCGTCCGTCTCCTTGTCGACGTAGAACCGGTATCTGTAATCTGCGGATATCTCTTTAGTTTTTATTTATTGCGGCTGGTTCATTTCGCGCTTCGTTTCTTCTGCATTTCGTTGTACTTTGGCGACTGTGCTGTGAGAAGTGAGACGCTGTTTATTTTATGCATGACATAAGAGGTATAACTTCTAACGCGCGTACACAAGTAAATTTTTTTTAGTGTAGTCAGTACTAATGTTTTAAAAATCGATTTCGTATTATTATTGTGTGATTTACGTGACAGTAAATTGTTCTATTGATTTTCGATATTCTGGAAGATAAACAGTTGTATCTCGAAAACCTTTCAGGAGAAACCGCTAGGTGGCGCCAGGATTTATAGCCAATTTTATTAACAGAAAACATTAATGTAACTAATTATATTAACTGTAGTGTATCTCGATGGTGGGCGTACGTGTGTGTGTGTGCGTTCGCCGGCCAGGACGAGCATACGAAAGGACGGGCGCGCGACTATGAGCTTGTTCGGGAAGACAGACGGTCGCGGGATAAACCTAAAATTGTGTATTGTTTTATTCTTACCGGAATACACGTGTAAACTAACGCTAGAGTATTATTGAGAACCCTTGCGTGCTCGGGAAGATTCATCACATTAACTTTAATGAAATCACGTATCCTCTCTGCCTACTGCGTGACGGTAAACGAGCAAGTAAGCCATTCTTGAAAAAAAACAATGGCAAAGGATAGATCTTTCATCTCTTTCTGTAGCATGGGTGACAATTTTTATTATTTTTATATTATTTATTTATTTAACGCCTTTATGGACTTTTACAAAAATACAGAATATAAATTTAAAAAGAAATATCATAAGACAGATAAAAGGTACAAATAATAATAGTTAAAAGGTAAAATAATAATACAGAAAAACATAAGACGGATAAAATAATAATAAAGTTAAAGGTACAAATAATAATAGTTAAAAGGTAAAATAATAATGCAGAAAAATTTATTAACCACTTCCATTTCGTTTAGACGTAAAGAATTGTATCAGCTTTGTCCTAAACACAGTTATATTATCAGCAAAAATGTCAGCCGCCTCTGCATGTTCATTCCCTAATGTTATTAGTGGTATTGATCCAAACATTACAACATCCACGAAACACCTGCGCGGAGTACAAAGGCCGCGCCCGCCCACCGAATCACCACGCAATTAAGCATCGTCGTGTTTTTCTTCCATTTCCTCCTACTTTGAACTTGGACCGTGGAGCGCCGCCTGCTGACGCGGGCGGAGCCTTGAGCCGCTGCCTAACCTTGAATATTCAGCAAAATCTATTCTTAACACTCGATTCCGCGTTATGCAAATAACACGACTTGTGAAAAATATTTAAAAAAATCATTGCAAACATCGTGATTATACTTAGCTAATTTCGTATGACGTCGTTTCTCACCACATTCTCTCCTCTGACGCACAACATCCACATATATCTCGTATCTCGTTGATTTGCGGTGTCAAAACAATCATGGTTTGACGCCTACTATAAAACATCGAACACGTCAGATAGAGAGAACTTTCATACAAGTATGGGATATTTATTGTTAGCGATTAAATTAAATTTTAATAAATATTATTATTAAGTTCTACGGGTTAAGTATTTTTAGGTGTTACAGCTGTTTCGGCTTGTATTCTAACGTATGATAACGAGCCAAAACCTTTACATACAGAAACAAAAGGTTTTAGGATGAATTTACTTGAGCAACTAGAAATAAATAAATATAAAAAGGATCCAAATATTCCACTTTTAAATAATCAACAAAAAATGATCTTCTCTCCACTTCACAATATCTTTAAAAAACGCAAAATCAAGGACATAAATTAAAATAATATTTATAAATAACACTTGCAGAAAACGGGGAATTTTGATAATTAAGCATAACGTTAACCGAGGCACCTTTAGGCTACGTTCACATGACCGCGCGGAACTACTCACCGCGCGGTACAAGATCTTAATAAATAGAGTTTATCGTCTACATTAACGCGCGGTACCGCGCGGCACCGCGCGGCACCGCTCCTACCCGCGCGCAAGATCTTGACCCGCGCGGTACCGCGCGATGCCGCACGGATCAAGATCCTACAAGCCTGTATCGACCCGTTCAGTTGATCCGCGCGGTTTGAGACGGACAGACGCATAGATCTAAGAAAATGAGTAGCGAAGACGTATCTATCGATTTGCTTATCAATGAAATTAAAAAAAGAGATGCCATTTGGAATCTTAGTTCGAAGGACTATTCGAATAAAATAATAAAAAGAAGATCTTGGTGATACCTTGATGCAATACCTTATAGCATGATCACTATGTTTTAAATCGTTTTCAACGCAATCATTTAAAAATTCGAAGGATGTAACCGACATCCTGAATTAGTTAAAAAAAATTCTCTTCGTGTAGTCTCAGGTCGGGATATAAAGTAAAAAATAGGCTTGAAGAAAGTCTTTGACTTAAAATAGGATGCACCCAGTATCTTCTTTGTCTTCTTCTGCGATGTTTCAGTTTTCGGTATAAAATCCGTAAGCAAACTGCCTCCTCCACATCCATTCTCTAACAATGTTGATGCCGGACTGGCTCGCGCACAATGCTGTCATGTGAACGCTCTCACCGCGCGGTACCGCCCGGGACCGCGCGGTCCATGTGAACGTGGCCTTAATGATAAGTGCCCGGAAAAAACGAACATTAATATAGGGCTTCACCACAAATATATCTAATTACTCTAAAGGGGAAGGGGTAACTTAAAATTTCATAAATAAGTCGTTTGTACGTGGTATATCCACTGTTTGATAATGGCCTTACAAGCCGAAACAGCTGTAACACCTAAAAATACTTAACCCGCAGAACTTAATAATAATATTTATTAAAATTTAATTTATTTTAAATTTCGCTAAAAATAAATATGGAGTTCTACAAATTAAACACAAAAACCATAAATAAGTATTTTTATTTTTATTTATTTCAAAAAAATCCTTGTTTACAAATAAAGGTACTTAATACTAGTTTAACAATAAAATATAAGATAAATTACACTTTTTTTTTTTGTTAAATTTGTGGATTATGCCACTCTACTAGGCTACGCCTGTCCCAGAGTGGCGTTATAGAACACAATTATAATATTTTTTTGAATTCGTCAGTGATATTTATTTTCATAAGGTAGTAATTATATATCTACAAAGTATCAAGTGTAATGTTAGTGAAAGTTGAGTGAGTCATAAGTCCAAGTGTAAATATGTGTAGAATAATTGTTTAATGTAAAAAGGGTTAAAGTTTTGTTTAAGATTATTTTTTATTTTCCTTAATTAATTAATTTATTTATATAGGTATATATTTTTATTTGTAGACATTATTATGCAATTACAGTAAGTAAATTTTCAGTTGCTGTTCTACCTTTGGAGGTAAGCCAGTTGTTTGCTAAAGCTTTTATTTTATTAATTGAGTATATTCTGATTTCCGGGAAGTCTGTTTTAAATATGTTAAATATTTTAGGCCCTATGTATGAGTAATTTTTCTGTCCATGTGTTGTCTTAGTTTTTGGTATTTCGTCAAGGTTTCGTAATGCTTGTCTAGTATTATGTGAATGCGAGTCACTGGTTGTATGGGATATCAGTTTCTCTGATAGCATTCTAAGAAAATATCAAGATATATCGCAGTAAGCAATGATACCTAATACATAGACTGTAGATTTGATCTGATTGTTTGCGAAAAACATATTTCTTATATATTATACAAGACGTCGTTATAGCCAATAATTCAAATTTAATTTTTATTAATCAGTTGACATTGGTTTGATAAGTGCAATCTGAGGAAACATTAGGCAATAGTACATTCAAACTGCGAGATAAAGTTATGTGACAACATACAAGTAGATATACGATTATCATCCAAGAATATAAATTAAACATTTTGCGAGCAAAAATTACGAATGTGCGTATACCGTAAGATAGATCAATAGCCAGCGATCTCCGGACTTAGGTTATAGTATCAAACCTGGAATATTTTCTCTTCATTTACACCAAAGTAGGTAAAAAGATTTGGATATTACGACATTTGAGTTCGGGGGATTTTGGCAGATAACAGGTAATGAAGATACCTGTATAATTATTTGATTTGTCCAATTTATTTTGCAAGATGGTGAATGTTTTGCGGTTGCGCCCTGTGTGCATATTCCCCCAGTGAACCCGAATGGATTCTCATTATTATAGAATTGACTTGGTGATTGAGTTCTTGATTGCTTATTATTTATATTATTGTTTACTTAACTGCTTATTCTATATACTGTATTATTAATTAAGATTTGATGATATATTAGATTTTCTTTTCTTTCCTTTCAATTGTTATATAATTATTAGATTACACTACCTATACCTATGATTGTAAGTGATTATTCCTCACCACACACAAGAATATAATTCTTTTTGGTGAGGTATACACACACAAAAAATATCGATTTGTAAACATTTATGTATGATTGTAGAAAAAAATATTATATATATTATTAATTAAATAAATTAAAAAAAATAAAAAAAATACAGGTACTAGAAAATGAGCAAATAAAACGTTAAAATATAATCATGTCAGGGAATATTTTTTATTTTTTTTATCTGTAGAGGGACATTTTTTATTTTATTATCTTATATTTTTTATGGTATTGCCTGTCGAGGGACACGTGATCACAACTGAACCAATAGTTATTCTCTTCCTTTTGCTTGTGGGAAACTGAAAATTTTTGTAAAAAACCACCACCCATATAAGGCCGTAGCGATGCGAGCGATAATCTGTTTAACGACACATTTCTGCGAAATCCTCAAAAGGAGGCAAAAACGTTGGATAAGTTTCTTGTTAGAGTCGCACAAAACGAAAAATATTTCTGCAAACCAACAGATACCATGGATTCCGTTAATGATCGTGAAAATCAGTATATACGTAATAAAAAATATATAAACATATACATATTCTGTATTGAAATTCACGTTGGATTACGCGTGCGTTTGGGAAATAAATTATGCTCACAATCGCAGAGGTTGTACATTCATAACATTGCTAAAAAAAATAGCTTTAAAAAAAAGTATCACAGCAATTTGAATCTCAGCCCTGTATATACATATTAGGGATGGGTCGTCGACGTATTTACCGTCGACGAAACGAGACCGTCCACGTCCATCCATCGACGAGACGATCAACTAGTTGAATTTGTCAACTAGTTGACGCGTCAACTTCGTTACGCGGACGTCGCGGACGTTCTATGTAAACATCGGGACGATGGTCAACTGTCTACGGTTCAACGCGACGCTTCTCGACGGCTAAACCGTTGGCTATTTTTATGACGTTAATTTTTAAAATTTAAAGAAGGTCGAAGGAATATAGTTTCGGGGAAAGTAAAACCGCTACTTGTGCTTATATGTAAAAAGAAATATTTTATTATTTATTTGTTTACGCACATTATAGGCTTTTACATATTGTTTTATATACTTCTTTCTAAATATAATAAAGAAAGAAGTAGGTGTACACAACAATATCAGGTGTAAGTAGTAAAATATTAGCTCAATAAAAAATAAAATAATTAAACAGAATTGTTTTATTTTATACAACGTAAAATTGGGAATTCACCGAATCGTCGCACGTGACATCACAAAAAATCAAGTAAAAAATAATAGATAATAGCTTATTAAGCCTATCTCGCCCTACGCATGTATTCAAATTTCAAATCTCTAGTCATAGTTCGTGTACATAGATCTGCACTCTATGGTAGTGTACTTTAGAGTTGAAATGAAATTACCCGTCGAGCCGTCTATGACGTCTATGGCATCTACAAGCAATACCCTACAAGTCGATAGCGGGAGATGAAGAGAAATAAACGGAGACGTTTTGTCTTGCTCTCGCTCGTTGCTTTGCATTCCGTTAATCTCGAATCGTCCACCGACCACGGCGTCCGCTGTCCACCGTCTACGAATTCAACTAGTCCATGCGATAAACGTAAACGGTCGACGCGTCGATGCAACCTTAACGGTTGATTTCAACTAGTCCGTCCATTCAACGCCCATCCCTAGTATTTATGTTGGACTGCCGAAACTTCAGCTGGATAGATTACCATCTTTCCGACGGTTATCAACAGAACCGCGCCACATACTCGTACCTAGATTAGCGAGAATCGTGATATATATCACGATATATATATATATATCAAAATATTTATGGCTTGATTTTTATTTTTGATATATAGGTATCCAAAAAAACTTTCTGCGGTCGTTAATTCATGGTGCTACTTATATTTTAAAAAGTGCTTTTCAGTTTAATTTGTTTCATATAATCCGTTTTTTTATTTTACACAAAGAAACAAACACCCATAACACTACATTAGAAAGAGCAACTTTTATAATTTATTTATAATAATTGCATATTTTAGCTTTTTTCAGTACGCAATTAATTTATTTAATAAATACTAACTCATGTACAAATCAAAAAAAATAATTTCCTAATTATTTCGAGTTTGTTATCAATCGACGTGTACAAAAAATAATAAAAAAGTTTTGATATAAATAGGATACATATCCAAAAATCTGATTTTTTGATTGTTTAGTATAAAAATCGGATTTTCTCAAACCCTGAAATATACAAACATCCTAATTTCAATAGAGACGACAGTTACAAGCCATCAAGTATTTGGCGCCCTGTTCTCACGACTTTGATTCCACATTTAAGAGACGTCGCAGAAAAGCCCGAAGATGTAATTAGTACATATTGCACACTGGCGACCTCTATCGTAGAAGAACACTTCACAACAAAGTGCATATATAATTAATAAAAATAAACTTTGTTTTCACCACTTTTGTATTGAAAAATATCAACATGTTTCGGAGCCCATGGCCCCTTTCGTCAGGATACAATTGTATACTAACAAATTATATTCAAAAATCGAAGCATAGACAATCAAAATATATAAAAAAATATATATGGAAAATAAATAATAATGAAGTACCTACCAACATCAAAAAAATTTTTTAAAGGTAACTATTTGTAAAAAGGACCTGGTTATTTACAATATTCAA
This sequence comes from Agrypnia vestita, assembly GCA_016648135.1. Lineage (NCBI taxonomy): Eukaryota > Metazoa > Arthropoda > Insecta > Trichoptera > Phryganeidae > Agrypnia > Agrypnia vestita. Next base: position 4,205 of record JADDOH010002451.1, on the reverse strand, counting down.
TTTACTAGTAACACTCTTAGTGTGTATTATTAAAACTAGCGGTACATAATGGAGTTCTGGTACCGACACTAATGTATGGAAGTGAAGCCTGGAGCTGGCAGAAGAGGAACGAAAGTAGATTGAATGCAGTGGAGATGAGATCCCTTAGACGTATGTGTCGTAAATCCATGTATGATAGCGTAAAGAATGAAGATATTAAGAATGAATGTAATGATTGTAGCATAATACATAGAATAAAAATAGGGTCGCTCAGGTGGTTTGGGCATGTTGAGCGAATGAATGAGGAAAGAATGGCAAGAAAGATATATAATGCAAGTGTTGACGGCGCCAGAAAGAAAGGGCGACGTGGCACGACCAGATTAACCAGTGTAATGTACCTATACCAACCATTATATAAATCAACATTGTATAGGAATGATAAACATGGAATAAACATTTTAGTTTTGTAAACAGAAATGTAAATTCCAATATTAATATCAATTAGAGTCCCTACAACGACCCCGGTCTTATCATAAAGTAACTTTGACCCGGAGCCGCCCGATGTTCCATACTTATCATCCTAATTGTTTGGATTAGAATCCCATATAAGCAGAGTCTTGTCTCTAACTAGAAGCATTATTGATCAGTCTTCACATAGATTCAGTAGAAGTAGATTGACTACGGGAGTGTTCACATCAATGTAATTGTGCTTTTATTAATTGTTGTAATTAATCCAAAATAAAAAGTAATCTCAACCATCGTGTTAGAGTATTATTTCTGTTAAATAAGACCCTTTGGAAGAGACGGAAGAGGGTCGTTTACAGTGGTGTCAGAAGTGGGATTGATATTTCAACCAAGTATCATATATATCCCAAAGGCAACGTCCAGGAAAAGTCTTGATAGATCACAGAAATCCAGAGAGTTCAAGTCCTTTTCAAACTCATCTACCTGTGCTGTGGAAGCGAGTCTGCTGCTAGAAGGAAGAAGATGAAGACAACTACAACTTTATTCATGTAAGTCGCAATCATTGTTTGTGTTCACCCCCCGTGCAAATTTTGTGTTCAAACATTCAAAACTCAAGTTTTAAACTATCAACATATTCAAGAAATAAAAATTAATAAGTGAAATAATAATACTTCAAGATGTCTGTAAAGAAAGAAGAAACCACCAAAATCAACAAGTGTATAGATTTAAATATTGCAGAGAAGATGTTAATCAAATTTGATGGAGATAAAACAAAACTTTTCGAGTTTTTGGACAATAGTGAAAAAACCCCTTCGATTAATAGATAAAAATTTAGAAAATATTTTGTACACATTAATAGAAAGTAAGATTACTGGTAATGCTAGAGCACTAATAAGAAATAGAAACTTTGAAAATTTTCCTATGTTAAAATCACATTTACTAGCCGCGTATTCAGATAAACGAACAAACACTCAATGGCAACTCGAATTAAATTCCTGTACTCAAAAACCAAACGAAAATGTCATTTCGTATTCTACTAGGGTAGAAAATTGCTATATAAAATTATTAAATAATTTATCAGAAAATATGTCAAGTGACGGTCGAGAAGCTTGCATAGATCTATTAAAATCCCAAGCTAAGTGTGTTTTTATAACCGGACTAAAAGAAGAATTAATTCTACCAGTGAAAACACACCAACCAGACACTCTAGAAAGAGCAATATCGGTCGCACTAGCGGAAGAACAAGAAATCAAATCAAGAGATGTTGTAAGAAAATATCAAAATATTCAAAATAACTCTAATAATATTAATAGTAAATATTGTAAAATCTGCAATAAAACCAACCATAACACATTTGATTGTAGATTTAAAAATAAGAAGCCTAACGTTCGTTATGTAGCACAAGCTTCATCATCATCCAATACGACGACTGCTAATAATAAAAATAATAATAACTTATTTTGCAAATATTGTAAGAAAAATAATCATTCTATAGAAAACTGTTTTAAACTAAAATTTAAAAATGATCAAAAGCATAATCATAATAAAACAAATCATAATTCGGATAATTTAAACGCGTAAGAGACTTTAGAACTGGCCAGTCTAAAGGATCTCTCGTGCATAAATCAGGCCGAATAGGAACATTAACCAACGCTTTTTTCACGTCTTATGTAAATCTTAAAATTAATAACATCTCTATAAAAGATATGAACAATTTTTTAATTGATTCTGGTGCAGACATTAGTTTAATTAATAAAATTAAACGTTTTAAAAGAAAATATAAAAATTAACAAGGATGAAATTTTATTAATTAGAGGTATAGATTCCTCACAATAAAATCCTAATAAAACTCTCGGTTATGTCTATTTAAAAATTAGTATAGCAAACGAGATAATTAATTATCCTTTTCACGTGGTAAAGAGTGATTTTCCAATTCCTTTTGACGGTATCATTGGTAACGATTTTCTGAAAAAATTTAGGTGTAATGTAGACTATCGTAGTCGACATCTACTTATAAAGGATAAATCAATCCCAATGTTGTATCACAATGCTTATTCTGAATCACCGATCCAGGAAGCATACAATATGGATAGATCGTGTCGCCCATTGAACGTACCATATTTTTGTGAACAAAATAAAAATCACTCGAATTCCGAAACGATATGAAATTATTTTTATGAGTCGAAGGAGACTCTATCACAATCACCGAATTGTGAAAATTTAAATACAATCAATGAAAATAATAAACGATCTGAAAAATCAATGGAAATAAAAAATAAAATTATTGTTGAGGAAGAAAATTCCAAATCAAAAGAAATTCAATCAAGATCGTCATATCAAAATATTAATAACTATAAAGTTAACAAAGAAATTATTAAAAATGCATCGAAAAATGATGATAATGTAAATAAATTCAATAATAATTCAAATAATGGTGAGTGTTGTGTACAAATTATTCCGCCGCGCACGGAGAAAATAATTAAAATTCACATATTAAACCACCAAATAAAGGAATGAATTTGCCCTGATAAGGAATTATCAGAGAACGTCCATTTGTGTCCAAGTATTGTGAAAGTAAACAGTGACAATACTGCTTACACGTCAATATTGAATTCTAGTGATAAAGAAATTAAAATCGATAAAATTGAAACAATATTAGAACCAATGCCTGAGATAAGCAAAAGTGCAAATATACGAAGAATATCCAAGAATGATAACTTCAAAGCAAATAGATTAGAAATTCTACGGAATTCATTAAGAATATCTCATCTAAATGAGATTGAAAAGAATTGTTTACTTGATATTTGCGAAGAATTTAATAATATATTTTATCTAGAAGGTGATACCTTAACTTCAACTGATGTGGTCATGCACGAAATTCCAACGACCTCGTATAATCCAATAAACGTTAAATCTTATAGATATCCTTACGTTTTAAAAGAGGAAGTTGATAAGCAAGTAGAAAAACTTTTAAAAGAAGACATTATAATTCCATCTTCATCCCCTTGGAATTCTCCAGTGTGGGTTGTCCCAAAGAAAACTGATTCATCTGGTAAAAAGAAATGGAGAATGGTGATCGACTATAGAAAACTTAATGAAATAACGATAGGAGATTCGTATCCCTTACCACAAATTTCCGAAATATTAGAACAATTAGGCAATTCTAAATATTTTACAACTTTAGACCTTACATCGGGTTTCCACCAAATTAAAATGCACCCCAAAGATTCTGATAAAACTGCATTTAGCGTACCTAGTGGTCACTATCAGTTCACGAGAATGCCCTTTGGCCTTCGTAGAGCTCCTTCAAGTTTCCAAAGATTAATGGATAACGTACTATCTGGAATAAAAAATTATAGATGTTTTGTATATTTAGATGACATAGTGATTCATGCCGACTCATTAGAAACTCATAATAAAAGATTAAGAGAAGTATTCGAAAGACTCTCAAAATTCAATTTAAAAATCCAGCCAGATAAGTGCGAATTTCTTCGTCCAGAAGTAATTTATCTAGGACACTCTATTACGAGCAAAGGAGTAAAACCAGATCCCAAACAGGTAGAAGCATTAGTAAAATATCCTGTTCCCAAAACAGCAAAAGATATTAAATCATTTCTAGGAATTGTGTCGTATTACCGGAAATTCATTCCATCATGTAGTAAAATAATGCAACCATTAACAAAATTATTAAAAAAAGATTGTGAATTTCAATGGACGAGTGCTCAACAGGATGCTTTTGAAAAACTAAAAAATATCCTTAC